>OV788327.1:7673045-7720545 GCA_928718305.1 Tetramorium bicarinatum | reverse complement strand
ATTAAAAAAAGATAAAAAGTTCAATTGAGATCAAAGTTAATCTATAAATATGTGGTACAAATATTTTAAAATTGTTCACAATTTGCTGTGTTAACCAAACGAATTTAAACTTCCTCGGAGCGTTTCGACTCTAAACTGCCTTCTTACGTTGAGAGTTTCGAGAATATCCAAGTACGCGGAGGATTAAAAGCCTCCGTACAAGAATGTCCATACACGTAACGTTAACTTAAAAATAAACTTATGTCAACGCACAAAGAAATTCGTTACGGATTTCTTTGTGCGTTGACATAAGTTTATTTTTAAGTTAACGTTACGTGTTATGGGGACATTCTTGTGCGGAGACTCTAATTTCTTCCTTTCCATCGTTTATTATTTTGTTTTGTCGGGTCTCCTACATTTCTCTTGTTGTTTTGTTGGGTCTCTTGCGTTTCTCTAGACGCGGAAAGAAAGTGCCACACTCGGGTGGTAAGATCGGACCGTGCCCGCTCACTCGTTCACGTGCTCGCGTAATCACCGCATGATCTTTCGCTTTTTGCCGGATGACGCAGGAATAATCGGTCATTGCATTTTGTCGCGGCCGCGCCGCTCGTCGGGCCGCAATTGGCGCACAGCCGATTGTCAATCGTCGGTAACCGACGTCACTCCGCGATAAGGCACATGCAGCATCACGTGAGACACTCGGACCGACATACATACATTTACGGAATTCCGGATATGTGGTCATGCGGGACGAGACACATTCTGGCGGAAATTTCATATCGCGTTCATTATGAAAAGTATAATCCTGTTTTCTCGTTTCTTTCTCCCAAATCACAAGTCGACCGTTCTGAAAGTAACAAAACAATAGTTTTTATTTAACACTTTCAGTCTTCCGTTCTTTTTCTCTCCGTTTTTTTTTCATTTATTTACCAATATTTTGTTGTATGTCTTAGATGACGACCTTAGACAATTTAAGAAACATATGGAAAACTGCAGACGCTGTAACGTTTGATGTGGATTCCACTGTCATAACGGAAGAAGCTATCGACGAACTCGCAAATTTCTGTGGAAAAGGAAAGGAGATCACTGAATTGTACGTTATCTCGTCTTGATTACGATTTGACTTTGCTCGCAGTGCAGATTGTTGGATTCCACATATTTTCGTTGACACAACAATGTCTTAACGCATTTTTGTTTTTTTTTTTTTCCCCAGAACAAAGCAGGCCATGCAAGGTGATATGACGTTTGAACAATCTTTATCTATAAGACTGGGGATTATAAATCCAAGTTTAACACAAGTGAAAGAATTTCTGATTACGCATCAACCAAAACTTACCACTGGTATCAAGTAAGATATTCATACTTTAAGATACAGGAATGAACAAATGCAGATTTGTGTCGTATCTTTAAATTGTCAAAATATATTTCAGAGAGTTGGTGTCCGCCTTACAAGCTCGTGGGAAGCAAGTGTTTCTCGTCTCCGGCGGTTTCCGCTGTCTCATCACGCCGATCGCTACGCAGCTCAATATTCCACCTGAAAATATTTATGCCAATAGGTTGAAATTTTATTTCACAGGTAAATGTATACATTAAAGTATATTTTTGATAATTTGATAATATGTATAGGAATTTACATATTTATAACTTGATGTACAATGCGCATTTTTGCATATGCAAATGTGTTTTGTAGGGGAATACGCTGGATTCGATGAGACTCAGCCGACTTGCAGAAGCGGTGGCAAAGGAGAAGTAATAAAAATTCTTAAAGAAAAGGGCTTTAAAATCATTGTTCATATTGGCGACGGCTCGACAGATTTAGAAGCATCACCACCAGCAGATGCATTTATAGGTGTGTATATTCACTCGAGAAATTCTCTAAATATACTATTCCATTTTATGTTAAAATGATAAGTCATTATTACACAACTATTTTTATTGCAGGATTTGGTGGAAATGTAGTTAGGGAAAATGTAAAATTACACTCAGAATGGTTCATCACAAATTTTGACGAACTCATAAATTGTTTATAGATGCGCAATATTTATATAAAAACGAAGTTTTGTAGTTTTTTAAAGTATGAATATTTTAATAAAAATGTTTTAGATATGTTAAAAAATATATTAAAAATCTACTTTAACAAAAAGAATGATTATGATTAAAAGATCAAACAAAAATTAAACTGCAACAATTACTGCCGGTAGTTTTGAAAATTAAATAATATTCATAAATAACACACTTTATTCTACATAGTACATGAAATATACAATTACCTATTGCAGTGATTCCTAAAATCATATGCCATCTATGTATATAACGTTTTATTTATTAACCATTATGATATAATTGTCATAATTCTATACTTGTTTATAACCCTGTACATAATTACATTGCAAAATATGTATACAAAATTGCTTTTTTTATTTGCCATTGTAGGCAAATCGAACGTCAGCGAGCAGTAAAATTCCGATAAAACAACGTGATAAATTGTGATGAAATACATATTTTTTGTTTCACAAAATCGAAATGCTAACTGACCATGAATCCGAACTTTTTTTTCGTAATTTAGGGTTATCGTCGATGCGTATTTTCGATGACGTACAATTTGTTTGTCTTTTCGAAATCACGTATGTAAATTTCAACATTGTTCCATCGTGATACAATTGACAACAAATTATGTATCAGTTCTTAACGCTTTCTCCATCTTTTTCTGTGAGATCCATTCTTGTATCTTCTGCTGAAGTTCAACATTCGATTTTATCATATCCATGGTGAGTGGAGACCGATTGAAAGGATCAGTTTGATCGCTCAGCAAATGCCTGAAATACATATTTATAAAATTTTATAACGTATAAGCTGAATAAAAAATATTGTACATAATTCAAAAACCTTGCTATAGTCTGACGATCGAGAGTTATTTTCGACGATGGCAAAATAACAGGATCCATCATTACAGTTGACATAATTGGATCGAGAAACTCGTCGGGGACACCTGTCAAAATCTCATCTTCCTCTCGCTTTTGATTTGCGGCCTCTTCCACGCTTTTTGCAAATTGATCCAAGTCGCCCAAGATTCCCACGCCGCCGATACGAACTGCGATATACACACGATTTTATTAGATTCTTTCGGCGTAAATAAGTTTTTTTTTTTAAATAAAGAAAATCTTACCGAGCACATTGTCCGCAAGTTTAAACAGTTCCGGACTATAAGAACGTCCGTCTTGAGACACGGCGAGTGTAAAGCTTTCACTTTTACTGAGATTAATGTAAATCTCACATATGTTTAACACCAAATTTGCAGGATTAAATGCATATTCTTTTTGATCGTTCACCTGAATATCACAGATGAGATTGCAATAGCATCATTTATATCATAATATTTAAAAATTCTAAAAACTTACCTTAAGATTTTTCTTGTTCGGTCCTACCAATTGCAGTAATAAATAATTGAGCATAGAAGCGATACGGTCCACCATGGTTGGATGGCAGAAGATCGACTTTATTTCGGTAGTCAACATTTTTATCGTCTGTATAGTTTTTCTACCCAGAATATTATCAAAGCGAGCAATCATACCAATATGCTGAAGATACCCTGCCTGTTGCTCGCGTTCATTTGGTGGCAATTTATTCCATTCTCCGCTTTCCCTTGTGTTCAAAAATAAAGCAAAACTTAATTCATTATTATAAAACGTTGAATAAAAATAAAGAAATATGACGCGCACACGGATATAATGGCAAATTCCCATAACGTGACGAGTTCTTAAAAATACCTGGCTTGAATCATTTGTCTCAATTGTGCCATGTTTGATAAGGCTTCATCTAAGAGAAATACAGCATCATTCATCAAAAGATTAATGAAACGTAGGAACAGAGGTGGTTGAACCGCTTCCATGTTGCTCTCTGCTTCTTGAGCTAAAGTACTAATACATTACAATTATATAAGATGCATTATCTGTCAGATGCTGAATTTTAGATAAAACAAACAAAAATAGTGATCAGATATAATTCTGCTTACACAAAGTTGTTACGATGCTCGGTAAGTTTCCATAAATAATCCATAACGATATACATTGGACGACGGTAGTTGAATTTTTGTTCAAATTGTACACTTTGTCCTGTCATCTCGATACTTACAAACACATGTAGCAAATTGACAATTATCTGTTCATAAATGGAGTAGCATGAAGAATAATCAGCTATACATGCATTTTTTTATAATAAACTCTAAGCAGAAGTTTTACTCACTTGCCGTCTATGCGGATGAGTTAGGAACAACTGTTCCCTATGGAATGTCCCTAGGTTTGGCGTTGCTGGATCAACGTTTTCGTCTGCAGTCGGCAAAAGTGCCTCGAGACTCTCGGCTAGACGAGCGCGCAGATGTGGATTGTACAAACGATGCTGAGATTCCATCAAAACTATAATCTGAAGAAAAGCACGTATAACTTTAACGATCGCGATGAGAGTACATTTCGTTCTATCTTGACTTACCTCCGTCAAGATCGGATTCAGAAAACTCGGACCCTGCTCCTCGAACGTGTTTGGACTTAAGCGACGTAAGAAACACAAGAATCCAATGGTATTCTCCACTACGAATTCAGGAATGCATCTGTGGAGATGTACTTGCTTTACATTAATTCTGTTTGTATTCCATTTTTCTCGCAATTTGACATATGTATACTTGACGCACCTTAGTGTAATTGGAACAGTTTCTGATAACGGGAATGTAATAGGTATATATTGTTTCGGCGCAAAATTTTGTTTGTCCTCTTCTTCATTTACAATATGTAAATTGACTTGTATCAACCAAAACGCCGTCATTGCGTGAAATTTTGCCAAGTGTTCCAACATTTCCGGCACCAGCAGACTCGCTTTAAGAGATAGATATCTAAAAAGAAATTAATTTTACCTCAACATTTAAAATAAGATATAATCATAATAGATATGCATAATTATAATAAAAATATAAAGAGAATTTAAAAAGTGCATTTATTAATGTGCTTTATATACTTTATCATTTCGGACTCCATTCGTTGCGTTATGAGCTCTAGCACCTCCGAACTGCCACCAGTTCGAGCATCATTGTAAGCTCTTTGTATCCTAGCCAAATCTTGATTTGTTCTGCAAAATTATAATGTTCAAGCAACGAAAGCAGTTGCTTAAAAATCATAAGAGCCATCATTACTAGCTTACTTTAAAAACTTGTCCAGGATAACTCTGTAACCAAGATCTAATGCACGATGTGTAAGGAAAAAGCATTCTGTTATAAATCCGAATGAATTCGACATTGGCCGACTTTCGCCCTCTGAAGTCGGTATTAAACACGTTTCCGAGCTCAATCCCTTCATATGTATACCACGTTGTAGACTCTCAGCTTCGTCTTTTACCTAAAAGTGCAAACTTATACAATGAGATGACATGTGATTCCAATTGACTCGAATTTGATACCAATTGTCATATATGGTTGAATTTATAAGATTTGATTGAAAGTTGTTTATAAAAGAAAATAAATTGTTAAAATATTACTAAAATTATTATGCTTAAAATTTGCTAATCAAAACTCATTTACTGCACATGTTTGTATGTACATATGTGTGTCAATTATTATTCTCGAAACTTTCATTTACTCGAACGCATTTAAACTAGCATCTAAGAGCTTAATTGCATACAAATATCGTATTACATTTCTTAAATTCTTGAAAAACGAACCTCCGCGCTACAGTATGTGGGATCGATCTTCGGTACTTTGGCGTCATTCAATTTAGCGCAAAATGGTTGACAAAGGCGTAACAGTACATTGCCTATGTTTAACATAAAACCATCCGACACGCACAATACCCCCAGTAATCCCATTTCCATGTGAGAGTTCCAAAGTTTTCCTCTATTTGCATTTGCATGGAGGCAGTTTCCCAACCATTGCAAAGTTAAATGGCGAACCTCCGTCGAACATTTCAACAAAGAATGAAAAACCTTGTGCAGTGCTTCGCTAAGGCTATCCATGGCTATCCATATGGTGCCCTCCATGATTGTATTCGGCTGTAATATTTAAACAATGTATAAAACAAATTGCACAGCTTAAGGAACTATTTAACTAATAGAAAAAAAATCATCATACTTGCTGTAGAGGTTTATCGAAAAGATCATATGGATCTTTGGCTGTTTTCGGCAAGCAGCTTATGCTGAAAAGCGCGCCCAATAATGTGTCCGAATACGCGCAGCCCTGATTATTTTTCGGCGTGCTGTGGCGAATTATTAGCTTTGCCAGTGGATCGATGGTAGAAAATGTATTCAGTAGAGCAAACCACTGTTGGCGAAAGGTAAAGAGATTGCTCTGAGCTGCCTCCTTGTGGACAATATCAAGGACAGGAGAAAACGACTTTGTAATTATATCTTCCACATCACTTTCTTGATTTGCTGCTATTATTTCTTCTACTATGCCGCTAACAAATGACGATAATTCCGACTTTGACGTAACATCATCCATAAATAAAGCAACAAATTGGCTGTGAACCTGTAAATAATAAGTAATTACAATTACGCTATTGTATATATATTGATGTATATATTGCTTTTAATATAAATCAGTATTTTATTACAAAATTATAGTATTAATCTGTCAGCAAACATTTTTCTCACTAATGCTATCAGTAAACTGGATCTTTCAAGTTCATCCCATGTTTTAGGCTTTTAAAAAAATCCCCAAAAATTCGGACTACTCATCAACATTGCTACTACAATATCCAATAGGTTTTAAAGCCACATGTTAAATCCAATTGTTTATATAAAGTGAAATTAAGAGAGGTATTCAAGAAAGTAATCTCACTTATGCATTAGGATACGTTCCATTTAAAGCTAACAACACTTTTAGAATCATTTTATCCTTCTGATTTAGTATATGTTAATCAAAGACAAACAATGCTTAAAAGCATTGCGAGCGTCAAATAGAATACATCTTTAAGGGCCAATTTTTCCCAACTTCTTGGTAAGCTTACTAATAGTTCAATCATATATCTGAACTTGTCTAATTTGAAAATAAAACAAAGACAGATGTATGATTTAACTACACAGCCTACCAAGAAATTGACTGAAAAAAAAACTGTCCCTAAAAGACTCAGATTGCTGACAGAGAGATAAGACTACGCCATTACCTCTTGATACTGAAACAAATCTGGCTCCTGCAGAGCCGTGTTGGCATTTCGCAGAACAATCTGACACGCGTTCCACACGGTGTCCTCAAAGCCACCGTTTATTCGGTAGCGCTTCAAACGGCAGTAGCACTCGTAGAGGTACGTTATGACCTGCGTCTGCACGACATGACTGTCGGCGTTCTGCGTCTCGGGCTTAGGATCCGGCAGCATCAGGCGCTCGAAGACGGCGTGCTCGATCGAGTCGGTGTCGACAAACACCAGTGACCGTCGCGCGTGACCGCCGCAGCCGTCTCGGCGCAGCGTTAAGCCGAACACATGTGCCACAAGCTGGTCGACCTTCTCGTCGAAATCCGTCGGTCCCGTCGGCTCCTCGGGTCCATTGCTCACCGCGTCCGATGAGGGTATTGCGTAACTCCCGTCGCTGGCACCGTCGCTGACGGCGTGGTGCTGCGAGGAGAATGAGACAGCATCATTATCCGTGGAAAACAGTCCGGCGAACGGATTGCCCCTTATGTTGTCGCACATGATTGCGGTCTTTTCTAGAGCAAGATCTCCGCGACGGACATTACTAAACTACGAGCGACTCGACGTTCCTCGTCATTCTGTCACTTGGCTTCAAAAACGTGTGAAAAAGCCCACTTATCACGATGTCACGAACCTCGAGTAGTACTGCTCGATCATCGTTTCCTCGAATACGAAAGATATTCGAGGAATGCGGAAGATTACTGTGACAGCGCCGTTAAATTGAGCGGCAGATCGCTCAAACTTGTAGAAATGATGCTGCGTCGGTAATGAGGTGTTGCTGTATTATCGACAAGATTCCTGTTAGAAAACGCACACGATTGGCTTTTATTTTAACCAATTACATATAATTGTTCAAAGATTTATTACAAACGGTCTCTTCATGTTGCTTGCGCTTTTTGCATTTATAATCTGTGTTTTCTCTCTTCCAACGCCTAATGTTTATTTATGGGCCGGTTTCTTCAACTTCTTGTTAAATTAATAGTTAATCATACGCCTGTGTTTTAACTCTTCAAATTAGACAAGTTCATATAATTTAAATTAATTAGCAAGGTGAATAGTATTTAGCTCTCTATCCACCTTGTTAATTAGCTTACCAAGAAAATTGGAAAAACCGACCCTAAAGGCAGAAATTTTGGGGAGTTTCAAGTAATAACTCCGGCACACCAGTGCGATATCCAAGGAGAATTGACTTTTCTTATTAAAGCTCGACTCTCATTGGATATCGCGCGTCGCGCGCGACGTTAATCGCGCTGGTGTGTAGGAGCCATAATACGAAAACAAATCTAGTATTGAATGCGTCGTTGGCCAATAAGAAAACATATCTTCTAGAGATTTCTTAATCTCTAAAAATCTAACCTAAATTTTAACCCTTCGCGTGATTGCAATCTGACGTTCCAAGAATGTTATGTTAGGTTATGTTAATCAGCGTCAAGTTAGGTTAGACTAAATTGAATTCTTCAAAACAGAATTAGCGATTTGTGTTTACTGTAAAAAGCAATACGATATTCCAAGTGCATAAAGATGTTACTGTTGAAACGCGGACTCGAGGCGGGCCTCGTGCAAAGTTTGCCAAAAGCGCCGAGGCTTCTCGCGGCGTATTCCTCGGAGCCGGCCGAGACAGAACGTTAGTATCGGTTATCTTCAATTAGTTGCATTAGGAGCGAAAAATGAGAATGCAACATGCCTTTATTTTCAGAATTTCGAGTCCTGGAACTTTATCCGGGGTATAAAAAGCCCGCGCAGCAGAGACGGCAGGTACCACGGACACCTATCCCACCGCCCAGGACGAAGGAGATGCCTGTCGATCAGGACTGGCCGTCGGTCTGGCCGGGCGCGCGAACCTTCCATCCAGCCTCAGTGCCTCTTCCGTTACGCCAAGGATATCAGGAGAAGAACGTGCCACCGCCTGACAAGTACGCCAATGCCGAGCTGCTGAAGATACCAAATTTCCTGCATCTCACTCCACCGGCGATACGGCGGCACTGCGAGGCGTTGAAGCAATTCTGTACAGAGTGGCCGGCTGGATTGGAAACCGAGGAGAAGTGTGTGAAACACTTTCCTGTGGAGACCATTGTGTCAGATTACTGTTATTCCTCGCCCACAATAAGGGATCCGCTCGCCAGGATTGTGAGCTTGCGAGTGAGGCTGTCCTCTCTTCACTTGGATACCCATGCCAAAGATAAGCTGTTGCGATTACTAGGAAACAAGTACAATCCGGAAACCGATGTGATAACAATCACGGCTGACAGATGCCCAGCCAGAAAGCAAAACTTGGAATATGCACGATATCTCCTCACAGCGGTGTATCACGAATCTTGGGTAAGCATAGAGCTTATATATCTGGAGATGTCTTGCTGCAGCACCAAAGGAGAAATTTTAGAAATTTAAAATTAAGAAAATTTAAAATTTAGAAATAAAACGAATATTTTGGAATACTCTAATATTTATATTGTTTCTATTAACTTTTTATCTTCCTTTCTCCTGGAGCAAAGTATCTCTAGATATATAAGTTCTGCATGAGTAACAGCTTGACTATATGAATAAATACATGATTCAGATTATCGCATGTAACTTACAAGCTTAATGGAATCTTGCTTGCAGAGGGTAGAACCGTGGGAAGCTGAAAAATCGACAGCAGACATGGAGTACTTCGACTGGGACGTCAGCCAGAGCCGTACGAGCCTAGTAACACTGTACAAATGGCCTGAATCACCGACCGATTACGATTACGAGACCATTCCGAACGCCACAGAATACAAAATTGCCGTTTCGGATCTTATAAACAATGGTGAAGATCAATACTCGGTCAATAAGTACAAAGAAGCTGTTAAAAATTTGTTAAATCTTAAAAGCGATAATAAAGGTTGAATCTTGAATAAGTTAAAAAATTGAATTATATCACGAAGAGCCGAATTAATCGTTTTAACCAACGTTATCTATTTTCCCGTGGTTTCCATAAGCGATGCCCTACTTGAAAGCTCAATTTGTGTATAATTTTACGCTCATTACCTATCATGACTAACATGCCAATATATAGCAAAATCAGCGCTATTCCTAACAATATTCGAATTTATCACAATTTGAGTAAAATACTAACAATTGGAGCGTACGAAGCGTCAACCGGAAATTATTATCGCTTCTTTTCGGTATCTATATATTCGTCGAGTACATCGGATCGGAAGTTTGTAAAGTAAAAATTTCAACAACGAAATATCGTGTAATATTAACGATTTAACGCAATAACTTTTGACGCATTGTAATGATTAAAATGTGCTGAGAATTTCGTCTTGCGATATTCAAACGTGCACAATATAAAAAGTTCAGATTACCGCTCGAATATAAAATGTTGAAGATTACGTTGCTCCTTGGTGCGTTCAACATTGTTCGATGCGAGATGCAGACGACAAGATTGGAAAAGTCCGTAAGCAAAGCACCGTCTTGCAGTAATCCGCCCATGTGCTATTTATCGGATACATACAAGACGGAACCGAAGAGCATATCGTTTCTACCTTATCCGCCGAATATACACAAACAATCCATTCAACGTAGTTACTACAGTGGATTCAGCTCACCGGCTTATTACCACCAGTAAGCGTTTTTCCTTTTTTTCAAATAAATGCTTAAATAAATGTATCGAATTCTCTTCTCCCAGTTGCAACATTCGTCGATAGTAATAAATGACATATATTTCAGCGGTTTTGATCCCATCAGCGTGTTGGCGTCATTGGCGTTTTTAGCATTTCTACTGCAATCATTCGCCACACTTTTTGAGCGTTCGAGATCAATCCTGCCGACGATAGTTAGCGGCCGACAATCAGATTTGAGAGTTCCGGAGATTCCGAAACACGTGTCACGTGCTTTGCAGGAATACGTGAGTATGCCAAAATTGAATGATAGCTGTATGACAGACAATAAGAGTATAATGAGCGTGATGCTTTCAGGAAAATCTCAATAAGGACTTGAAATAGTATCACTCGACTTTTTACATACGTAGAACAATGTTTTTCCATCTACGAGCGATCTCTAAGAATTTCCGTAAATAATTTATTCTTTCCTTAAGGATACATACAATTAGTCGATATTTCTCACATAGCAAAAACTTGTCAATACATATCTAATTAAACTTGTGTACTAATTTTTGCTTATGTGATGTAAATCATTAAATATAAGTTTGGTGCATTTTAACACAGAGCATTTTAATAGTAAAAATGCACTCTCTCTCTCTCTCTCATTCTCTTTCTTTGGCAACAGAGATTACATGAAGTCTTGCATAAATTATATAATTAAAAAGTAACTTCTGAAGACAATAATAAACTTACGTACGATTATTGAGCGCTTTATCTGTGACATTTCAGTCTTAAATAAATCCTGTAGGAAGTTATAATATCATACACAATATAATTTACAATCATGAAAGTTGTCATTTTTGTTTTCTAAATATGCATACAGAAAGAGAGAGAGATATTGCTTGCACAATACTTAATGTGTGTATATATATATATATCTTGCATCAAGCTAAAAAAATATACAGAGATAACATTAAGAGAAGTCATTTTATTAGAATGCTTGACCTCTTTAAGCACATATAGTCAATAGTACCTATTATATTAAAATCTCGTATCTATTTTAAAAAATCTTCTTAAAAGTCTTATTACTTAACGCAATGTAAGACCACCATCTCTTCAATCTTACGTGTCCAGGTACCAAATTTTTGTCTAATATTACCACGGAACTCTACTAGACGGTGGAGCTGGAGTGGGTCTATAATTAGAAAAACAAAATATGTAATACTGAAATATTAATAATTAAAATTAATATTTTCATAAAGATGTCAAAGAGGATTTAAACCATATTAGATAGTCTGTTACTTACTTTTTTCCAATGGTTGGCTTTTGATACGGATGGGTTGTCGTCAAACCGCGCCTCTCTTTATTACGCATCGCCTTAAGCGCCACATCCGTTTTCTCGTCGGAATTATTGTGCCGAGAAAGAGACGAGAAGTTAGATGTATCGCTCTTTAATCTATTCAGAATGGCAATACTCTTTGCACTCATTTGTATAGGCTTCTGTTTGTTCTCCTTGTCCACTCGACCAGCATTCTGTACATTAGTTTTATTATGCATTATTAGCTTCTTTGTCTGCTTGGAGGGTGTACTGCTGTGTTCGCTATTCTTATCAGATAATACACGTTTCCTGATTACATTCTTCATAGCAGTTTTTTCCCGTGGACTTCCTTGCATAGATTCGTCTTTCAGTATAGATTTATTTTGATTGTAACTTTCGTCGCCCACGTCGGAAATATTGATGTCGATATGATTATTCTCAGCTGTGACAAAGGTGGAGTTCAAAACATTTATGTTGCAAACATTGTGCTCTTCGTCGTCCACCTCTGGTATCGTTGTGATCGCTGGCATCGGATTGTTCAACGGGTCTGTCCCGACCGTGCTCAAACACGTGAACACGTTGAAATCATCCACTTTACTCATCTCGTCCGAATCGGACCATTTGATGTTTCGAAAACCTTCGAGCAACTTTATCAACTCCTTAAATTCTAATTGCATCTTGTCGGTCATCGTCCCGTGGCCCTTCAGCATGTTGTAATAATTCTGCAACGTATTGCTCATACTTTTATATATAATGTTAAGCGACTGCCTTTCACACTGCACGAGACCGCCAAGTTTTTTCATGTGCTGCTGCATACTGGGGATCCAGCATTTCTCGATCCTGGAAATCTCCACGGACAGTTTGTTCTGCAGATTCTCATCGAGAGGCTTAGCCTTCGTCTCTTGTATCTCCGTCTCGAGCGAGCACAATTCCTGCCACGTCTCCTGCATCTGCGCTTTAAGAGACTCTCTCTGCCGCTGGAAATAATGTAGAGATTTATTAATGCGCGATTTCCCACTGGCGTTTTGTTCCTCCTGCAACAGAGCGTCGCTGGCCGTTAGATTGTGCAACCTCTCATCCGCGTCCTTCTTATAAAGCATTCTACACGCCAGGATCTTGTCAGAGCTCTCCAAGGCCAGCATCTTTTCTATCAAATCTTTCTTCTTCTCCTGTAATTTTATCAGCTTGTTGTACGTCTCCAGCATAGCGACGTTCGGCTTGATCTCGACCGGTTGTAGCGTTCCGTTCTCCAAAGCTGCCAATCTCGATTTCAAAAGGTCTATCTCCTTCTTCTGCTCCTCCACGATCTTGATATAGCCGGCAACATGCATCTCACAGGACACATTCTTCTTGGCGTTCGATTTGATTTTCTTCGCTCGAGTCGCGTATCTTAAAGTGTTATACGTATCTTCGTAGGTATTGCTAGAAGGAGCGATATTAGCTATCATGACAGTGTGGCAATTCCCGCCGAGCGAATCTTTCAGTAGCCTCGTAAGCTTGGAATCTCTGTATGGAATATGTTTTATGCCGTCTGCTAGATTGTTTATGCAATTTCCAAGGGCCAGCAAGGACTTATTGATGTTGGCGCCTTCCTTAAACCTCACACCCTTGCATCCAGTGGCCGAGGCTCTCTCGGATCCCGCCAAATCGATCATGGACAGCTTCACCCGCTGCACTTGGCTGTCCAGCTTGTTGATTATCTTGATGTATACCTGGAATACCGCGTGACTCCTGCTGCTCTCCTTGTTCGCGTCCGTTGGATGCTGAGTGCGGTTCTTGTTACCCTCCGCCAGCAGCGACAGCAGCTCCTCGGCATTCTGGATGGCGATCGGTTCCAGACCAGCGACCACGACTCCGCATCTACCATCCTCTCTCAGATGCAACTGACCCGACTTGTGCAACAAATCCTGCACGTTCTCGTTGTATATTTCCAGATAAGACACGCCCAGATTGAATTCGCGATGCTTGCTCTGATTCTCGATCTCGGAGAACAGCTCCGCCACGGTACGATACGTGATCCCAGGGTCTTCCCGGTAGCCCAGCATGGTGTGAGTCTTTCCGGCGCCAGTAGCACCGTAGGCAAATACGGAGCAGTTGTAGCCATCCAGGAGACTGTTGATCAGGCTCTTGGTGCTGCCCTCGAACACGTCGGTGTTAGTGGACGTCGAGTCGAAGACCCTGTCGAAGATAAACTGCAGCTGCTTGTTCTGCTTCTTCAGCATGTCCCGGCCCTTCTGCGCCACATTGTGGAAAAAGAAGGGCGTCGCCTGCTCCTTCGGGTCAAAGATCAGCATCTTGTCGTCCACGACCTCGATGACCGTCCTGCTATTGTCCTGCAGCTCGCGTTCATTGGGCGGACGTACTCTCACGATTACCTTGATCGAGATCTCGGAGGTTTCGTCAGTTTTCATCGCGGCGCCGCTAGAACCCGACTTGGCTGAGCCACCGGCCGACAGCCGCCTCTTGATTGCTACTTTCTTCGCTTTGCTTGGCGAAAACGCCTTGCCCATATCCTTCTTGGTGAAAACCATGATTAATAGACTATCGCTCGAGTTTTTATCAATCCGCGAGCTTCTCACAGCGTCATAGTTCTTAAAGCACAATTTCAAGGAGCAAAGGAGCAGACGTCGCTTACGTTGTTCTCACATCGTAGCATCGCCGTCCCGCCGCTGATTCGGAAAATCCGTTGCTCTCAGTGCTTCGTTCAATCCCGCGGTCGTTGGTCGACCGTCTGCGTAGAAATCGTCGGATGAATCCCAACCTTTTTGGATCGCGAGAGTGAAGAAACCGTGTCAAAACGCGGGCAAGCGAACGCTCGTCACAGCGACAACACACGCGAAGGGAGAGCCGTTACGTTGAGTTTCGAATTTTAAACGCCGACGATCAAGCGCAGTTGTGCCAACCATGAGATGCCAATTCGCTAGGGGAATACGATGCTGGAACAGTCTAGTGCCTTCAAGCAACAAAATAGTATTGAAGACGATCAATCTAGACAAATTATTGACTAACCAATGAACGGAGAGCTTAATGTGCACACGGCGTAGGAATACCTATTGATTCCTGTGCTGCGATTCTGTATCTTTTAAGCCTTGTATCCATGATACTAGAATTTGATCCAAGATCTCGTTCCGAGAAACGTGTAGCCAATAAAATAGTCAATTTTCCATAAAAGCTGCATGTTGATTGGCTACAAATTTCTTGGACCGAGATCTTGGACCAAATTCTAGCATCGTGGACACAAGACTTAAATTCGGCTTTAGACTAAATAAATTGTTATCTTAAGCTAGGTCTACATTGGTCGTATCGCAACATCATGAGCGTCGTAATCGTGAAGTCGTGACCAATCACATTCCAGTTTTATAAGAATTCTTGTATGTGATTAGTTACAGCCTCACGATTACGACGCTCACGACGTTGCGATACGACCAATGTAAACCTAGCTTTAGACCAAAACCGTAAAGTTTTGACCAATCACATCTTCCGATTCCGTTGTGCATAATCACACATTGGTCGAAATTTACGGCATAAATTAACAGTTTACGGTCTTTATAAATCCATCTTAACCGACGGTTAAAATTAACAGAGTGGTCAATAGATTTTAAAATTTTGTCATAAGCGGGGAGCACAGACTTTTGCATAACGCATAAGGAGATCAATCAATCAAAGTTCTCCAGTTTTCTCTCCAGGTAGGAAATAAAGAACTCTGATTGGTTAATTTTCTTATGCGTTATGTATTATGCAAAAGTTATGCAAAAGTCTGTGTCGCGGCCTATACTTATAATCTGAAATTTTAATGGTTATATCTATTGACCATCCTGCTAATTTTAACCGTCGGTTAGTCTAACCGTAGTTGGTGAAATTGGACCTTAAAAGAGTATAAATGTGAAAAGTGAGCAAATTTCTAGGATATTTATAATTTCATTGGTCTTTCACTTTTTTAAAAACTTTCATAAGATTGTCGGTCTTTAATATCTCGTCGTCGATGGTTGAGATAGTCACGTGGTCAGCTGCGGACAAGAGTAGTGGGGACGCGCATGCGTCAAAAAATCGCGCACTCTCGGATCGCCGTATCCGTTCTTGCAGAACGCCCTATAGCGACAAGGGCCGCACGTGTTTACAGCTGATTTTGCGCACGCTGCGTCGTGATATCGCGGAGCGACAGGACAGGTTAATGTCGTATACGTCCATGTCGATTTCTTTTAGTCTTAAGCACGTCGATTAATCCCGAAGGAGAAAGAATCGTCTCTGCGTTACGTAAATCGCAGCATATTAGGAGTCCGAAGTTCTTATGCGACGTTAAATTCGAGAGTTGCTACCCGCGTTTACCTCGAGGGTCTTTAACCAATAAGAGGTCGAAGATGTGCTGGAAAAGCGGCGGCGAGGCGGAATATTAGCACGAGGAACGGTGCCGAGACGCGGCGATACTGCCAGGGGTAGGATGGTCTTGCAAAAGATCAGCTATGACTTCGTTAAAGGTTTTCGGCATGTACACGCCAGAACGAGCGAGACCTGCAGCACCAAGAGCTTCCAGCGACTGTATATGGCATTACCACGGCTCACGCCGCAGGAGGTTCGTTTAAATCACGTTTATTCTCCTATCTCTCTATTTGTGCACTCTATTATTGCTGTTATCATTGTGATTATGAATTACAGGTCACGAATGTCTTGCAAGCCAATGAGTATACCAAAGAATTCTCTAATTCAGGTTCTGTGAAATATTACGATTCTAATCAATTGGCATCTAATAATCCCATAGAAGATACAAGAGCTGAAGCTCAATGTCTGCTAACGAAAGGTACAATAAGCAAAATTAACAGTTGGCTATCTATCATGTAACTTTTCCATAGAGTTGAAATGTGGAAAGTTTCATGTAAATGATTCCATTGGTTGAAATCTTAGAGTTCATGCGAAACTTTTTACTTTTTACGGTTTGAAAATTATATGATTGATACTCTGATCTATTTTTATTGAAATCATTGGCTTTAATGGCCAGTCGCCAGTAAGAGACAATACTAATTACATAGATTATGATAGTGATTTTGAGATGAAGCATTATTCAGTGAAAAGTGATGTCAAAAAAATGTCAAATCAAAAGGTGCGTTCCATTATGCATGATCATTTATGCTTTTTATTCACTAAAAGATGAATGATTATGCATCATCATCCATGAGATGGAATATATGTACCTAAAATTGACATTGATTCCATGTCTTTTCGAGCATCATTTTTCATTGAGTAATATTTATGGAATTTCTTACTTTTACGCCTGTATAAATCCTCTATTGTGGTCTTCAATCAGCTATCTAATTTCTGATATGTTTGCAGGTATGCTCATGGGAGTTTTCGATGGTCATGGTGGTGGTGCTTGTGCACAAGTGGTATCGAAAAGACTGTTTCATTATATATCGGCGTGCCTGTTGCCTCCAAAACTGTTGGAACAATATTTGAACTCCGTTGGCACTGACAAAAAGCTCAACTTACTCGAGACCTTCAATGATAAAGTAGAATTTTTAGCGGAGATTAAAGACATTTATCAAGCGAGTTTCATAACTTTCGTGAGGGACTTGGTGCAATCAAATTCCGGGAAGGAATTTCAAATGGAAAAGGCCTTGGAAAATGCGTTCTACCGATTAGATAACGACCTATCGAACGAAGCTTTGTTGCAATTAAATAAGAAAGACGCTGCGAGAACTCTCGCTGTCGCAATGTCGGGTACAGTGGCTGCTGTGGCGCATATAGACGGTCCCCATCTCCACGTTGCTGGCGTGGGCGACTGTAAGGTCGTCTTGGGAGTACTTTCAGGTTTGTTGTCTTTTTCATTATCTTTTTTATCCGATATTATTTAAAGAGATAAACTGGTAACCCTTGTATCGACTGTATAGAAAACGATGGATGGTCGGCCAAAATGATGACGGTGGAGCATAATGTGGATAACCGTATGGAAGTGGAGAGAATCTTATCGGAGCATCCACCGAATGAGAAATCGACTGTGATTAAAATGGAAAGACTGCTCGGGCAATTAGCGCCGCTTCGCTCACTGGGCGACTTTCGCTACAAGTGGAACAAAGACGTGATGAAGAGAGTCGTGGTACCGTTCCTCGGCGAGACGGCAATCCCTCCGAATTATCACACGCCGCCTTATCTAACGGCCATCCCGGACGTCAGATATCACAGGCTGACGCCGAGGGACAAGTTTCTCATATTAGCCAGTGATGGGCTGTGGGACCTGATTTCACCGTTGCAAGCTGTGCGTCTGGTGGGTGAGCACATGAGCGGCAAGGTCACGCTCAATCCATTCAGGCTACCCCGTAAAAATATGAAACTGTCGGACATAAATGAGATGCTGCTGCAACGCAAGGAGGGCTTGAAGAAGAAGCCCCTCGACAGCAACGCGGCGACGCATCTGCTGAGGAACGCTCTGGGCGGCACAGAATACGGGATAGATCATACGAAATTGTCGCAGCTGCTGACGCTGCCGAGCGAGGTGGTGCGGATATTTCGCGACGACATCACCATAACGGTCGTTTACATGGATTCAGAATTTCTGAGACACTGTCCTCCCTGAATGCTGTCGCAATTTCTCACTATTTTTCAATACTGGCGTGTATCAGTATACAGCTTGTTATTTATTTAGTTAACAATAAAAACAATTTACATGAAAACAGTACTTTGAATATTGGTAATATGTACGTAGTATGTTACATAGCCCCTGTTACTCCGTCATTTTCTGGTTAGCGAATTTCTTGTTAAATTGACTAACCGCGCGATTCGATTCCGACTGCGCAAAAGATCCCGCGTTTAAGCCCACTCGAATCGACACAATCGGATAACAGAACACGCAAGAGTGTTTAAAACTATAATCAAATTTCGTGATTAGGAAGTAACTATATAAAATCTATGATTTACAATTAATTTGTTAGATACTTATCATAGTGATTATATATATATATATATATAGGGATGCATTAAACACAGAGTTTGCCATATACCTCGTAAAATGTCACAATCACCAACACTTCCTATTTTGCACTTTACGATAAAAAATTATCTATCTCTTGTCTGACTGCTTGATAAAAGTCTAAGAATTTTTTATCTCAAAATATATAGTTTATTTCATAAGTTATGTCATCATTTTCACTAAGTAAATAAGCGGTAAGCTCACGGTACCGGATTACATTCGCTGTTGCGTTTAAAAAATGAAAGAAAAAATAGATCTAAATAAGGAGACGAGGGACAAAAGCTCGTTTCCGAATATAACATATTTATACAGATTATCAAGCGTGTAGTAAGAGGAATAAGGCAAGCATGTATAACTAAAAATATTTGTTGAATTATAAATCTTTTTTACTTAATTACGAGAGAGAGATAGAGAGAGTTTAAGAATCTCTCAACCCTCTTGACCGAAATCTTCCTTAAATTTCTCTAACTTTGCCAAATCTTCTTCATTCACTGTCGGACGGGTCGTTGCTAGCGATTTCAACATATCTTTCTATAAAATAATTACATAAATCACAGATATTAAAATACTCTTCTATTAAAAAAAAAAAAAAAAAAAAAAAAAAAAAAAGACAAACATTTGTAAACCTTACCATGGTAACTGGTGGCTCGAACAATTTGTCACCCTCAATCTCCATCCAGTTCATTTCTATGGCAGCTGGATCACCGGGAGAGCACGGAGTGAGTAAATCGTCGACGATAACGGAAGGATCCTTCGGCGACGGTCCTCTAACGCGTTTAAAGTGTGTAGCCGTTTGCACTTGTCGGATCGGCTGCATTAAGGCATCTCGTACAATAATGCTTATATCGGCTCCTGAGTAACCGTCGGTAGAAGCTGCCAATTTTTTAAAATCTTCCTCCGTCACGCAATGTGATGTATTACCTAAATGGAGCCTAAACATAGCGGCGCGCGCCTGTTTCTCGGGCAACGGAATGTAAATTCTCTTCTCGAATCTTCGTCTAATCGCAGAATCCAAGACCCAAGGTATATTCGTAGCTCCCAGCACGAGTATATTCTCATTATGATTCCCTACACCTGTGGTGAACATATAGGTAAAAACATTAGTCCAAATTTTACGCGCGCGAGATAGATATTTAATTTCGGAAACGTACCTTGCATCTGAACTAGAAATTCCGTTTTTATCCTCCTTGCGGATTCTGACTCATTGTCGGAGCGTGATGAACAGAGCGAATCTACTTCATCGATAAATATAATGCTACGTTCCTTTTGTCGCGCTAATTCGAACAGATTTTTTACAAGCTTCTCCGACTCTCCTAACCATTTGCTTACAAGATCCGATGATGACGCGGAGAAGAAAGTAGCTTGATTAGCTTCCGTCGCTACTGCTTTTGCCAGATATGATTTGCCAGTTCCTGGTGGCTAAACGGCAAATAAAAAAAATATAAAAATACGTTTCAAGTAGAGATGTATATAGTCAATTCGCTGTGTTCCAAGTTACTTACCCCGAATAACAGAATACCTTTCCAAGGTACGCGTTTCCCACTAAAGAGGTGAGGAAAGTGCATAGGTAGAATAACAGCTTCCTTCAAAGCCTCTATGGCTCCGTCAAGCCCGATCACGTCGCTCCACCTGACATTTGTGTTTTCATTGATTATAACGCCTTCTAACTTGCTCTGCAGCTTCTTTTTTTCAGGATCACTGTCGGTATCACTGTCACCACTGTCACTCTTTTTGTCCTCTGTCTTGATGTTATCTGCTCCAGCCTTGATTGGCTTTTTCTTGTTCTTCTTCAAATACTCCTTTAACTTTTCCGCTCTCTCTAAATACTGCATGCATTTCGCTCGTATACTTTCCTTCACCTTGTCCCCATGTGCCTCATCTGAAATCCATTATCAGGCCAATTATATTAAATTAAAATACAAGCGTGTTTATATAAATTACATCATACAATAAATCATACGTTAGCAAATCATTTTCATTAATTCCTTGGCTGCATGGATGCAAATTACAAAAGTGGGTCCAAAGTGCATAGAGTTTTCGCAATTGAATTTGGGAGCCCCGTTATAATATAATAACTTTTACAATAAAAATTGAACATTCTCATTTCTTTCACTGTTAAATGTCGTTTACAATAAGTTGTAGTCGTAAGATCGTAATTAACCAATCACAATCAAGTTTTCTTATAAATTCTTGACTGTCATTGGTTGATTTGCTTATGACCACCTTATGTGCTGAAAGCGTTATTTTATATTTATTGCTCATAATATATCAAAGAAAGATAGAATGACACTTTCATATATGAGCAGCCAAAGTGAACGCAGCCTATGACTCATTGTAGACAATGCTTTACTAAATGTTTTTTTCATGATCTGTGTAAACATCATCCACAGTTTGAGCCCACTTTGTTCATGTACACACACATCCACAGTCAAAGAGTTAAGCTCGTAATTTCTTGACAATGTTTACTTAATGCTGAATATTAAACACTTCTTGCTGGACGTACATTTGATTGAATGCAGGAAGTATTCGACGCCGTGCTCGTATAACCTGAGGGCCTCCTCGTAGTTTTTATTGCGGTCTTCCTCCGTGGCCTTTGTCACAAGATCTATGGCCTTCTGTAAAATCATTAATCGCTCAGAGACTCATTTCTCTCACTTTCTACAGATGCGTTGTCACAAACAGCTTACCTGCAGTATCGCCGAAGCCATGCTCAGCTCCTTCTCAGGATGTTGTTGAGCAGTCGGGTACGCAAAACAGGCCGTTCGCGCCTGTCAAAGCCTGAAATGATTTGTCAATTATAAATAACCTTCAAAATTGTAAGTCGGACGTCACTTATCGGTGATGTTACGCTGATTACTCCACTGGCGTCATCGTGATCATCCATCGTTGCGATCCTCGCGGGAAAACGACGTCATCGCGGAGCTCCCGAGCTCTGCGCCGATTCTGTTAAATTGGCGAACGCGAACGTAACGTCCTTACCGCGGTGTATCTCTCTCTCCCACGCTCGTTCCGTAATTACGCGACGAAACCGAGGGCCGTGGATCGCTCACGACGACGCCAGAATGTTGCGGAACGCTTCGCCGAAAGTGCGATACATACGAGTCTTCCTGGAATAATGTTGTCACTGTAATAACTCAGGATGCCCTCAAACAAGCCTGCGAAGTCGCCGTCATCTTGGCTTTAGGCCGACGAGTTCCGTCGAGTGGTCGTTCTGGAAATCGATGCGCCTAACCTCGCCTTGTCATTGGCCGTGTTGCGTAGATATTAAGCATCCCGGAATAGACGGACAAATGGTAGCGCGAGACAGTCGGCTGCACTAGAGTCCTATAATCAGAGAAGCGACATTAGCGAACTCCTTTTGATTGGTCAATTGAGTCACGTGGTTTAGTCGCCATTTTGTGTACCACTGTCGGGCTTCATATACAACAAAATAGCGTGCTTCGTACTATTCAGTGCTACATAAAGAGACAATGCAATTAGAAATTATAAGGTAAAATCTTATTTTATATAATATGTAATATTATTATATTATTAAGAGTCTGTTTCTCCAATGTCAGTTAACTTTAACCTAAATGATTGTTATGTGACTGTGTGCTCCAAACCCGCTTTGTGACGTCACCAGCTGTTACAAGCTCATGGACACTCACTCACACACTCACGGATCAACTCCTAAGGTACACAAGATGGCGAACAAAAGTCATGGTGAGGGTAAATGTCGCTTCTCTGACTATAGGACTCTAGGCTGCACGAATCCCATCCTTTTCAAAAGTTCCCAGAACAATAGACACTAGAGATCTTTTAGTAAAGCCTTGTGTCCACGATCCGAGAACTGTGTCAGAGTTCTAGTTCCGAGAAATTTATAGCCAATCAAAGTGCAGCTTTTATGGAAAAGTGACAATTTTATTGGCTACACGTTTCTCGGAACTAGAACTCGGACACAGTTCTCGGATCGTGGACACAAGGCTTAAGAGATTGGACACACCTTCCGCCATATTCAGGACTGGTGGTGCGGGTGTTTTGGAAATGTTTTAAGTTTCATACAACTTTATAATTTTGCGACGTACATTTTGTTTTTCAAAAATGAAAGAAAATGAAAGAAAATGAAAGAAAATGAAAGAAAATGAAAGAAAATGAAAGACGTACTTCACATCTCAAGAAATTCCTTTTCGACGGAATAAATTTTGAAGGACTGCGTTCGAAATAGCACCAATCGATAGATTTTTGTTTGTACAGAATTATAATTATTTATTATTAATACATTTTAAGTTTCTTTTAAGAGCTTTAAGATGTAAGAAATTAACCAATGACAATTAATTATTCTCCTCATCTTCGTCTGTAATTCGTCAATTTTTTAAGGCTTAAAGCTTACTACACCTATTGTAGATTCAGGTTTATGGAAACTTGTCCGAACCCACCACCAACGCCTGCCACCCGCGGGAGATGCGTTTCCGAACGCGGACGATGCGTCACTTGAACTCGCGGAGCGGAGTTTCGGAACGTAATAACCCAGCGACGGTCACATGATGACGCACGAGTGGTGGGGAGAGTTGCGCAGGCGTGGACGTGGGGCCGTGTTGATTTAGGTTAAGAAAAAACAGCTGATTCAGGTCGGATTCCGAGTTTGGCGCTTGAGCAGAGAGGACGTGTTAAAGTTGAGGCTACAGAAAATTCGAGAGCGATAGGTGTGAAGTGAGAAAGAATAGAGGACGGCAGGAGAATTAATAAAGACTCGCTAGATTTAATAACGAGAATCAAAATAAGCAGAAGGGAGAAGAAGAGCGGGACCGGCATTCCGGCCCCGGTGGGCGACGTGAAAGGGGTTAGGAAACGAGACCACGAATATGAGAAAGAACGGACGGTAGAAGAAAGGGAAAGGGGAAAGAAGAGATTATTCAGCAGAGAGAGTAGTGATTTGGATTCAGTAAAGGAAATGGGAGGAAGGAAAACCAAAAAAGGAAGAAAAAGTTCGACAGGAGAACTAAGTGCGCAGGACGCATCAACAAGTATGCAGGAAGATGTGACAAGGATGGAGATAGGAGAAGAGGGGGGTCATAAAAGAAAAATGGAACAAAGGGAGACAATAGACTCGTCAGGGGAAGAGGAATACGACGCAGTAGAACCGAAGGGCAGTCAACAAAGGGATGAGAAGAAAGACAAAGAACAAGCAGTCCATGAGAAGAAAAGAGACAGCAATCTTAGAAAAATGAAAATGATTAAAGTGAATGGGAAAATGAAATACGAAGAGGACCTGACGGAAGACCAGAAAACAGTGGAAAAAGAAAAAGAAGAGAATATGTATCGGACGAATCACGTAGGTGACAAGATAGTCGAGGCCACGCTACGTCCACCAGCCAGGGCAAAAAGTAACGAGACGAATAAATTAAAAATAATAAAGTACTGCCACGAGAAAGGCTATAGGATCAACAGCGCAAGGAATAGGGGGTACGGTAAGCTAGATATAGTATTTGCAACGGCACGAGAAGCGAATAGATGTCTTAACGATAAGGAGACAGGTAATTATACAAAAACGGTAGATTTTACTATACCTAAGAGGGCTAAAACGTGCAGAGGGGTAACAGGATGGGATAGTAGGAGTACGCTAGATGAACTGTACGAGGCAATAGTAGAGAAAGACAATATATTAGGGTTAGAAAGGCTCAGGAGGCGTAGATTTGATATGGAAACTAAGAAAATAATTGAAACGAAAACAAATGTAGTATGTGTAACCTGGGGGGGCACGGCAATACCAAACGATTTGAGAATTTATGGGGGTATTACTGGATTAAAGATACGACCATACGTAGAAAGAGTTCTGCAGTGTTTTAACTGTTATAAATTTGGTCACTTAGCAAAGCACTGTAAAGGGAAGAAGGTGTGTATGATTTGTGGGGGAGAGTTCCATGGCCATTGTGATAAAGAAAAGAACTGTGTAAATTGCGGGGGTGACCACCGCCCAACGGATTTTAGATGCGAGAAATACCAAATGAACATAGAAATTAAAAGGCTAATGGCTAACGAAAGTTTAAATATAGAAGAGGCGAGAGAAAGGGTGAAAAGAAGGAGGGAGAGTAGTAGATATGATAGTGGGAGTTTTTCCAGAGGAAATTCAATATTAGGAGGCGAAGAGAATAGAAAAACATACTCAGTAGCGGTAGAGTCAGCAGGGAAAAGCGATTCAAGTAAGGATAGGTCGATAGATATATGGGACGAAAAGAAAATAACAGAATTAATAGACAAAAGAATAAAGATGACGCCGACGTACAGGCCAAATGTAGGTAACATAACGGAAGGGTCGCAAAGCGAATATAATAGTAACATAGAGGTCGGAAGAATAATAGAGATAGCAGTGAAAAAATCAGTAGAAGCGTGTGTAGAAGCTATGAAAAAATTGGTAGAAGAAATGGTACCGAGACTCGTGTCAAGAGAAATAACGAAGAGAATAGGGGGAGGAGAAGAGTTAAATACAAGGGAACAGAGTCTGGAAGAAGAAGGATGGGGATCGTCAGAAGAATCGCCCCACAAGGTAGAGGGAAGAAACGAAAGAAATGCCAATTAAGTTACTACTATGGAATGCGAGGGGATGGTCAAATAAAGACGCGGAACTTTGGAAGAGGGTACAGGATTACGATGTTAGCATAATTACGGAAACTAAAAGTAAAAGAAGCGACCACTTTTTTGTACCTGGATATGATACGATAATTAAGAATAATTATAGACAGGGGGATGGAGGAGCTGGAGGGGTGGCAATATTCACAAAAAAAAGACTGAAAGCTCAGGATTTAGAAATAAGTTTAGATAATAAAAAAAATATAGATATAATAGGAGTAAAGATAAATACAGATATCGGTATAATAAATATAGCAGGGATATACAGAAGGCCTGGAGGAACAGAAGAGAAAGGGACATGGAGCGAAATAATAAGGAAAATAAATGGAAATAGTAATAGTAACGAAAACATAATTATTGCAGGAGACATGAACGCACACCACACAGCGTGGAATTGCGAGAATACAGACAGGAATGGAGAAATATTAATCGAGGAACTCGAGGAAGAGGATATCTTCATAGTCAACCAGGATACAATGTCAAGAATGGGAGAAGGGAAGCAGCGGGATTCAAATATAGATCTAGTATTTACGTCGATAAGTATGTATGATAAGGTAGAATACGAACAGGTGAGTGATTCATGGGGCTCGGACCACTTCCCGATAGTATGTGATATTAAAATTAACTATACAATATATAGGAAGAAAACTAACAGAATTAGCACGAAGAAAACGTGCTGGGAAGAATACGAAGACATCATGAAAGGAAAAAGTAAAGAAATGGAGAGAGAGGAATACCAGAATCAGTCAGAGGAAGGAAAATACGAAACTCTTATAAAGTGGATGAAGGAAGCAGTACTGACGGCATCAGGGAAAACAGGAAAAAGGAAAGAAGAAGAAGAAAGGAAAAGGAACAGAATACAGAACAGTAAGAAGAAAAAAAATCCCGTGGAATGGTGGGACAAAGACTGCGAGGAAGTAATAAAGAAGAGAAGAGAGTCAATAAGAGAGTTCAGGAGAAATAAGACGATAGAAAACTGGATAGAATATAAGAAGAATAGGGCAATCGTAAGAAAAACCATAAAAGGAAAGAAGAGAGAAAATTTTAAAAACTTTGCTAATAGCTTGAATAGATTCTCAAATATGCGATACGTTTGGAACAAAATGAACGTACTTAAGAACAGAGAAAACACAAGAGACTGGAGAAAATGGAAAAAAGAGGATATGGAGGTAAAGATACACGAAGAGATAGAAAAACTAGCCCCTCCGTGGGTGGAAAAGGAAAAAAAAAAGGAAGTAAGATGCGAAGATAGAAATAAAGAAAACGGAAAGAAAATAGAAGAATTGTCCGAACCATTTGTTATGGAAGAAATGGAACGAGCCATCCGAAATTGCCGAGAAAAATCATCACCTGGATTGGACCAAATAGAGTACGAAATGATTAAGAGATTACCCAAAGAGAGTAAAGAGGAATTATTAAGAAGGTATAACTACGCATTTTGTACAGGTTTATTATTTAAGGCCTGGAAAGAAAATCAAACCATTTTTATTGAGAAGAAGAATAAGCAGAAAGTGAGGCCGATAACGATGTCATCCTGTGCCGGAAAGATACTTGAGAGAATGGTGAACGAAAGACTGATGTGGCTGTGTGAAAAATATAACTGGTTTGATAAGGACCAAAACGGATTCAGGAGAGGAAAGTCCTGTGTAAATAATTTAGTCAATCTGATTGCAGAGGCAGAAACAAGTATGAAGACGGACTCAAATACGGTGGCAGCGTTTCTCGATGTGAGCTCAGCATATGACAACGTAAGAATCGATATTCTAATAGAGAAATTAGAAAAGAAAGGATGTCCCAAAAAGATAATCAAATATATAGAAGAATGGGGAACCAATAGAACAACTAAATTTGTGATTAATGAAAAGGAATCAATCACCAGGACGGTAAATAAAGGGCTACCGCAAGGAGGAGTATTGAGCCCGACTTTATATAATATCTATACAGCAGAAATAACTAGAAATATAGGAAAGGGAGTACAAACACTACAATATGCAGACGACATTGCTATTTTTGGATCTCATATGAATTTGAAGAAGTGCGGGAAAAGAATAGAAGCAGCTATAAACACAATATATAAGAATTTAAATGAGATAGGCTTAGATTTAGAACCGTCCAAAACAAACTTAATAGTGTTTAACAATAGGAAGAATAAACATAGTAAGATAAGATGTAGAATAAAGAACGTAAGGATAGGTAACGTCAAGGTAGTGAGATTTTTAGGACTGTTAATTGACAATAAATTAAAATTTGATAAACATATTAATGAATTAAAAAAAAGAGCAAGTAAAGCTATTAATATATTGAAGTATGTAAGTAGGGTAAATTGGGGAATGGAAGTGAATACAGCAATACAAGTTTACAAGAGCTATGTAAGGTCTATAGTTGAATACGCATTATTCGCGTACTACCCAAGGGAGCAGAAAGGCAGAGAAGCGTTAGAAAAAATTCAAAATAGTGGGATAAGGGTAGCAATGGGGTATAGAAACAGTACCCCCATTAATGTAATGTTAGCAGAATCCAAAATACTGAAGCTAGAGGAGAGAGCAGAGATGTTAGCCAGGAATTTCTGGATTAAAAACATAGCATATGGAAATCGAAAGATAATAGAGGTAATGGATAAACTAAAAGAAATAAGGGACAGTAGAAACAGGAGTCAAAATAGGAGGTCATTGTTTATGCTATTAGATTCATGGAGATCAGCCAGCCTAAATATGGAGGATGTAGAGAAAAAAGAGAAGCCAGGAATTTTTAGCAATGATTACTGGGTAAATACAAGAGAAATTCAAACAGATGTTAAAGTAGGTAAAGAGAAGCAGGAGAATAGTAAAATGGGGAGTGAAGAGTTATTAAATAAATTCAAAGAGAAATTCCAACTGAGAGATGACTACAGGGTAATTTATACAGACGGGTCAAAGCAAGACAATAAGATAAGCACGGGAGTAGGAATAGTGATAGAAGGTGAGGAAACAGCATATAACATATCGATCGATAATAGATGCTCGATATACACTGCAGAACTGTTGGCTATAGAAAAGGCGATAGGATACGTAGAAGAAACAGGGTGGAATAACGACGTACTAATTCTTAGTGATAACCAGAGCGCGTGTAAGGATATAGCAAACAATAATATGAATCTGAGGAAACATGAATATATAAATATTATCAGAGAAAGAATAGATAGATACGAAGGGAGGGGAGTAAAAGAGGGTTTTAAAAAAAGAAATAGGGTAGCTATAGGGTGGATTCCGGGACACAGCGGGATAGAGGGCAATGAACTGGCTGATGGACTGGCCAAGGAAGCAACAGAGGAAGAGAAGGATGGAAGAATCAAGGTACCATGCAGAGACTGGATGGTGATAAACAAAGAGGAAATGAAGAGAAAGACTACAAGCAGAATAGAGTCGGAGGGTCAATATAAAGGAGTTAAATATTTTACTAAATACTACGACAAAAACAAGAGAGAACCATGGTTTAAAAGAATAAACGAAGATAGAGGTTTTATAAATCTAATAAACAGGTTAAGATCAAATCACTACAACCTAAACGAATCATTGAATAGGAAGGGATACATAGACTCCCCAAGATGTGAATGCGGAGTAGAGACGCAGGATGTGTCGCATGTGGCGCTACAATGCAGACTGTACGACGATGAGAGGAACTTTATGTACAGAAAGTTGGAAACACTGGGAACAGCATATCCCTATGATATAGAGGAGTGGCTAAGAAAACCGGAGACAGAACCGTTAAAAGTAATCTGGAAGTTCTTCAAGAGTATAGGAAAGATCATCTAGAAAGCAAGAAAGGGGGAAGCAGGAAGGCAGAAGAGAAAAGGAAGACAGAAGAGGAAAGGAAATAGCGAAGTGTGCCAAATAGCCAAGAATACGACACTGGTCAGGCTGAGGCACAATAAATAACCAAAAAAAAAAAAAAAAAAAAAAAAAAAAAAAGCTGATTCAGGTCGGCTCGGATGGAGTATGGTGGGGTGGATTCTGAAATTGTGCGGGGCGACGAAAGTTACAAGTTGGCATCGAGTTAAATAATTCCGATGCGCCTAACTGCCGCGGCCGCTCTTCGGCGTGAACCTTGAGGGAGAAGCCGTCCGTCGGCTTGATATCTCACACGACTGACCATCCGCATTATCAAGACTGATCAAGACGATGGCTGGTTCGGCGCTCAGACGACTTATGGCGGAGTACAAACGTGAGAATCGGCTTTCTAATCTTCTGCCGAGGCGTAAGATCCTTTTCCTCACGGAAAATGTAATACCTGCACTATGACGATCTTGCAGAGCTAACCTTGAACCCGCCGGAAGGCATCATCGCCGGTCCGATTAACGAGGAGAACTTCTTCGAATGGGAGGCCCTCATCACGTAAGTCTTTCGTTCTTTTCTTTCCAGAAAACTTCCACTGTCGACACGTTCTCTGTCGTATATGCAAAATTTCATCTATTAAATTGCTTAAACATTCAAATTTAACATTAAATAAACACTAGTGTTATGTGGGCTCTCTCACCAATTGTTCAATATGAGTTGAATATCAGTCTTGAAATTTTTAGTGGACCAGAGGGGACATGCTTCGAAGGCGGAGTGTTCCCAGCCAAGTTAATATTCCCCCCGGATTATCCATTGAGCCCTCCAAAGATGCAGTTTACTTGCGAGATGTTTCATCCCAACAGTAAGATATCGCTCTATTATTAGATATAAAATAAGGTATATTTCATTTGTTAAGAATTGTATAGCAGCATTGAGATCTCTGTCAATTATTTAGTCGAGCATGAAATCGTTATCTTTTTTTCTTCCTTGTAGTTTATGCAGATGGAAGAGTCTGCATAAGCATCCTGCACGCGCCTGGTGACGATCCGATGGGCTATGAAAGCAGCGCGGAGAGGTGGAGCCCGGTGCAGAGCGTGGAGAAGATACTTCTGAGCGTAGTAAGTATGTTGGCCGAACCAAACGACGAGAGTGGCGCGAATGTGGATGCCGCCAAGATGTGGAGGGAAGATCGCAGCGAATTCGAGAGGATAGCGCAAAAGCTAGTGAGAAAGACTCTGGGTATTCCACCTTAAAATAGAATCTGTCTGGGACGAATTAAATAAAAAAGGAAAAGGAGAAAGGGGAAAAAGCACATTCGAGGACGATGGTTACTGTTATTTTTGTCAGTCGATGGCATTCCTGTAGGTAAACAATAAATGTCTTATCTGTTCAGCAAACGAATCCCTTGTCTGCGAATAATTCTTCGTACGTTCCGATTATTTCATAGAAACATTTATCTTTTAGTGAATTTTATCCCTATAAAGGGACGAGCTTTTGATTCCGGATGATGCGAGAATCGGAGGGGTGTTAATTTCAAAAAATGTTTATTTTCAACATTGCAGTACAAACATGGGTAATCAAATACATACGCGATTATCTCATACGCTTACATATACCATTTCACTGTGACAAACCGATAACGAAGGACAGGATTCGTTTCTTGTGTTCGGGTGCGTGATTGACATTAAGTATAATATATATATATATATATATATATATATATATATATATATTATTATTTAAAATTATCAACTGATCCCACAAATTACCCTACGGCGATGTTAAAGTAATTATCACATTCGCATATGGTGTTACATTACTCGCATGTAAATGTATATCGGCGAAAACGCATTATCAACTAATGTGTCTTAATAAATGTTCGAGGAGAGAAATACAGATTAAATAAATATATTTATGATATTTTACAAAGGTGTGTGTAATGAAAACGAGCAGAGTAGTGGTTCTTTCACTGAAAGATCGCTTTAGAAGACTTCGTAAAACTTTGTTTGGAATAGAACGGCAGATAAACTGGAGGATTGCTCAGTAATCTTATTTTTTATGTTTACGGAATTGCGCGAGTGCCGGATCGAGAGAGATCGTCGGCACGGTACTGACAGAAATCCCGGAACGTGTATTGCCGCATCGTCCGCAGCAGATTGATTATCGTGCACATCCCGCTCTGATAACAATCGAACTTGGTGACAAATACGTGTAGGGTGTCCCACTTAAAGCGTCTCAGTCCGAGTAACCGAACGATTGATTTGAGAGAGAAGGCTTTCGTTTAATCCTACAGACAGGTGGATTAAAATTCTTTTGAATCGAAATCCTTTCCCAAGAAGAATTCTGCAGCACATTTTAGTATTTCCTCGCAGAGAAATTATGGTTTCCGAGTTGCTTTACGCAAAACACCCTGTAATTAGACTAGAAGAAATAAATTAGTATACCTCGTCGCGTATACAGTAGATGATCTTTGCGATCGAATTGCTAGGTATGATTTCAAGGATCAGACAAGTCTATGCTGCGAAATCGTCGGTTCTTTATCGAGCATATTCATTTATTCATCGAGCTCTATTGATGCTTAACCACGTCTGGATATCATGACTAAATATCGAAAGAGTATTTGGCCAATTTGGCAAGACTCGAAATATCTAAACGAAAATTCAAAGATCGATTTCTATACTTTTGTTTAATGTTTTAAAAAGTGAACTTATTTGTTCCTTATATTCAACCTTTGCAATTTGTTCCTTCTCGCTCTCTCCCTTTTTTTGCTTGGATTGAAACGTCAAGAATAAATACAAAATTTCGCACGTGAATTGGTATTTTATTAATAAACAATACTGAAATCCAACTGAAAAATGCAGTATTTGTGACTAGCAGTCGGCAATTATATGTAAATAATAAGGTTTAATATACCTGTTTCGTACAACCGAAGTACAACATCCTGTACATTTCTTTTTTTTTAACCCTAGAACACTGTATACATCTCTGAGACACATATGTTTTTACACTGTTAAATTCGTAACGTCAAATTATATTTAATTTGAACCATTTTTAACCATTCCTTGAGTTGCCACTGCTCCTATTCAATATGTCGTTAATTTAATTAAAACAAGAGGTAAATAACATGTTAACAACATGTTTTGTGTTAAAATAATTTTGACACACATGGTTAAAAATGACAGAATATTTACTTTTACTTAATAGAAGAAATTGGATTTAAATTGGATTCTTTAATATTTAACAGTGTACTAGCCTTTTCTGATCCCTGAAGATCGGGAAGATTTCAATATCAGAAAGTCAGATTTTCTAAAATTTTAAAATTATGGTAATAATTTAATTAGATAAGAAAATTTTCCTTTTTTTTCCCTCTAACACATGCCTCAGAGAAACATAAGCAGCTATGGGAAAGAAGAGTTACAGAGAATCTTCTAGGGTTAATCTTAATTCTTTGATCCCTTTTCTTACATATAGATCCTAAATTTCTGTGCCAAATTTCGCGAATAGGTACCTGCCTAAAAACCATAAATTCATAAACAATCCTTGTGTAAAAGTTCTTTGTACGCGAAATTACGTATTTAACACCGAACGAAAATACACAGATGTTGTACTCTGGGTACAGCTGCATACTTTGGCATAACGAGAGAGGATTGCATTTTACATTCTGTGCCAAGCGATAGTAACACCGATCGATGTCGAATCTCCATCGAGACTCGATCGGGCCTCCGAACGAAAATCCGCCACATTTTTCACAACCAGGATCGGAAGCTTCATTTCACTTGTAAGGTATCACTTGCCGATATCGCGCTTTGAAGATTCATTGTCGAGCTAGTCGAGAGCAAAGTACGCAACAGTGCCGGGACAGGTCTGTATATGAACGCTCGATTCGTTTTTGCTTTGCGCGTTTCGCTTGACGCGAGACGGGTCTAATATCGTGGCCGTCCGTTTATCAGTAATATCACATTTTGCTAGAAGAAGTGTACATTCAAAAGCAATCGCTCCTTACGGCGCCACGCGTGCTTGCACGCGCGCGACGACGACGAAAATGTTACAAATATACAAAAACATTTGACACGTACACTTCCCGTCGCCTAATCACGCAATCGACAATCGGACAGACGGAGACTTGAGCTACCTTTGACGAGCCTCCCTCGGGCTGTGAACGTGCCGTATTTTGCGCTAAACTCGAGGAGTCTCTCGATCGATTGTTTTAAAAAATTTCACGCCTTAGTTAACACATGTATGTCCAATTATTATTTAACTTCGACACGCTGCAGCCTTGGAGGCCTCCCGCTTGGCGCAGAACGCTACGTTTCTCTTACAATTAATTCTTAGAGCCGGTTGCATCAACTGCAGCTAACGAAACCGTCGATTAATATATATGCAATTAAATAAACTTTCGTTCTCTCTCTTATCTACATATTACTGGCTAGGACTATGATTTACAGAGAGTTAATTAATCAAGGTACAACTAAATCTCAGAGGCGTTTGCACTAACGTTAGCGCTAATCGAATTTTTAACTTGAACTAATTTAAACTGATTTAAATTAAATTAAATCGATTAATTAAGTTGACTTAGATTAAAATACAACTAATTGAAACTTAATTAAATCGAATTTAATTTAAGTCAATTCAAGTCAACTGAGTTAACGGCTAAGTTAAATAAACTTAAAATTAATATAAGTTAACGCAGTTAATTTGTCGTTAATTCGCTACTACCTAGGATTATCACCTTGCTGTCGCGTCAATTAATTAAGCCTGTTAATGCAACTGACCCTTAAAACAATAATCTTATCAAATAAGACGCTCACGCTCCCTTACAACTAGAATTTCCTTGTAGTTGAAACCACACGTCTGTCGTGTGTGTATGTCTGTGTTATGTATTGTGTGTATGTGTGTATAATGTGTGCAACTTATGCCGATGTAAATACGCTCGTTATAAAACCTTACTAATTCTGCTCTATATACGTATACCTCCCTCTGTGACTGTGAGGTATTGTGGTACCATTATTAACTATACGCACATGCCTTACAAACCCCACGCAGGACTCGCTTAGTCCTCCTGGACGATCTCGTTAATATTAATAGTAATCGTATTGCAAAATCTACCTGGTGGATACTGGATACAAAATTTGTTCGTGTATGCATATCTGTGTGTCTCCTGTGAGTGTGTGTTTGCGTCTGTGTGTGTGTGTGTGTGTGTGTGTGTGTGTGTGTGTGTGTATCTGTGTGTACGTGCTGTGTCTGCGAATTTATCAAAACGCAAAAAACAATTTCAAGCGACACACTTCCTAGACAAACGTAATCATGTTTGTACCTCGAGGTAATAAAAATCAGTCAACGAACCACTCCTCGATATCGATGAATGTTGAAAGAATGCGAAGGGAGATCTATGTATCAATAAATGTATCTTCACGATTTTTGCCTACAAATTGCAACAGGAAGTTTTCCTTCGGAAGATCTATAGCAATACTAATGCCACGTTTGTTAAGCTCTAGGGAACATTGAAAATTGGTCGGAATGAGTATCTACTTTGAGAAAGCTTGCAGAGAAAGTTTGTGTCACTTTTTGTTATAATTTTTGAAAGTATAATTAACAGTTTATAAAATAAAATTATATATACAATCGAAATTAAAAGGATATAAAAATATAAATAAAACTGCGGTACCATTTTAGTATCCGATTAATTTCGATGAACGTTATTGCACGTTGCTGTTTTCTCAAACCTGTTTGAGCACAAAAAAAAAATAAACACGCGATTATTCGATCGCGCGAGAAAATGAAGAATATAATTTCGCATAGCACCAGTCATTAATGTTTCACTACTTGCCTTTCTATCAACTAAATATTAATTAGTCTTAAATCGGTTACTTAAAACGAACGAGAAATCATGCAACATTCGAATTGCGCATTGCGACTTTAGCTACCGTTTATATATTGCCAGAATTTTCCTTTGGTTATATATACTTGTAAGAATTTTTACAATCGAGATAACTTTCAATGGTTTCGCGTAATCGATTCGTAAAAGAAAAATGCAAGAATTTCCACAAAATGTGATTCGCATTGTCCCATGCTTTCATCCTATCGATTTGATCCTCTAGCAATTAGTCGATCTAAATCAACTAAATCGACTCCAAAGTCAATCTGAATGATAAGGATATTCTATCTACTTTAACAGGAAGCACGGCTGCAATACACGAATAAACGCTAAATATAGTCTTCAACGAAATATCAATGTTAATTTGCATAAACTTCAACAGAAAATGGCAAGTATGGCACGCAAAAAGTTTCCATCCGACCACTGCGTGTGTGTCTGTGTCTCTCTCTCTCTCCCCCTCCCTTCTCTCAATATATACGCGTGTGTGTATATTTATATATGTGCTTATACGTATACGTATAAACGGATATTTTGTGCGTGGTTTATGTCACATGTAATCTTGCCATTCGTTATAGTCGATAAAAAGGAACTGAACTGAAGAAAGGGACTATACAGAATTTGTTTACGCTCAGCTCGGTCGCGCGTCTCCTCTTTGCCTCGAAAGTTGTACTGCATAAATTAACAACAGAGAATGTGATCGTCAAGTAATATTTGATAAGAGATCAGGAAATGATTTCGTCGCGAATCTCTCTTCGATTAGCCACTTCGATTAATGACTGTATCCGCAAGCAGTTTTATATTTAGTTGCGATGCAAGCTGCACAGAATCGCGTTTATTCTCGAGGAAAGAAAAACTATGTTGTCTGAAAAAAAATCTCGTATCAGTGTAGTACATATAGAATGTTGCGATATGCAGTATCGCGACTTCTGTTGAAACAGAATGAAATCGATTCCTTTCCTTCAGTAATCAAATCAGATAACTTGAGACGACCATAACTTGCAGCTCTAGATACATATATGGTGCACACGGAAATTTCTCTATATATTCCTCTACTTTCAAGTTTAATCACAATACTCACTTTACGAATCGATACGCCGTAAATCGTCGAAGTCAAAATCACAAGCGCAAAATCATTAACCGTACGTCACGTCGTCGACGATAACAAAAATCCAATTAAGTCACGAATTAAATTCCGGCATGTAAACGAAAATTTAATTCGATCGTCAGTTAAATTTCCGCACATTAACGGATAATTCAATTAAGCTACCAATTAAATTCCTTTATGTTAAATTAATTCAGCAGCAAATGTTGAATTTTTGTACGTTAACATGTATTTAATTAAGCTAAGAAATTGAGCTCTTATTCGCTGACATGAACTCAATCAAGTAGTAGAATAGATTTTTACATGTAAACAACAAAATTAATTGAATTGCGAAATTAATTTCTGCGCGTCAGTAACGTTTATTTCAAAATATCAATCGCTTACGTTATCATGAACAATACAGTGTTCTCTATTATTTCTGTGAACAAATGTAACAACTTTAATCATCAAATTTGGAAGAGAATTGACCAGGATTGTCATAATTCTATTCTATACTTTTACTTTATCTCAAATTGAAATACTGGTTTTTGTAATTATCTGTCAAATATTGTTATTGAAAGCAAGTATCGTTAGAGATACTATTTATTAAAAAAATTTATAAGTTAAAAAAGCGAAACCTTTAATAGAGATGATTAAATCGACATTTAACGATTTAATCTTTTGCAGAAAATGCTGTCAACTCCAAATTCTTTATAATATTCTTTTTAGTAAGAATATCGTCAGTAAATATATTTAATTTAGAAGAATCTACTTCTTCTATGATATTTATACAAAAATCAGTAACATATTTTAATGCAGTTACAGATAAAATGCCATATTATATCCAGCCGAAATTTAATTTAGCGACCTCTTAAATTTTTGCACGTCGGCAGAGTCCGAATCAAACGGCAATGTAAATTTTTACATATTGCGAATAGTTAATTAAACCGCGAATTAAATTTGTGTTAACGCCGCGGGCGACGCTCGACGCAAGTGTCTCTTTGCACAGAGAGCGGAGCGGAAAAGGAGGGAAAAGTCATACGGCTATACCTCACGAGAGACCCTGCGGCGTGAAGCAAATCTTCTCCAGTTCGCCAGTCGACGAGCTGACTGGCGATTCGGCTCGGTCGTCCTGCTCGGCCGCCAGCTGCTCGCTGTAATAATGAGGCGTGCTGAGATAGTCGATGAGTCGCCGGGGCAGCGGTAAGGTCGGGATCAAGTCCCTGCGCACCATCTTCAGGATGACGAACCTGCACGTGTGCTGCAGGCTCTGTACCTGTTTGAAGCGCGACACCGGATGGAGCAGTTGTACCCGCATTGGGCCCAAAACTGGCCGCCGGTGCAGGAAGAAAAGATAACGACCGCTGCGCGAGTGCTCGACCGCGTTCTCGATAAAGTCAACGATGGTGTGCGACTTGAACTTCGTGCAGCTGCCGAAGCTAAAATTACCTGCGTGCCGAAAGAAAAATGCGATTTAAAGCGTATCCGTTTCGCTGAGAATCTCATGCACGGCAAAACTTACCCTGATCGTGTTCTATCCTTACGTGTCGCACACAACTGTTGAGTCTGAACGACAAGGAAAAAATGTAATGATCGTCACTGCTGTCTCGCACGATGAACGAGCCGTCCGGTTCGTTGGACAGTATCTTCTCCGCCGCCTCACCGGATATAGGTCCCCAATACCATCCGTACTGTTTCAAAAAACGGAAAGATATCACTTATAGATACTCTTTGTAACACTTTTTCATGCGAAAAGGTCGATGAAGACAACGAGAAAATTTACATACATCCTTCACTTTCTCGATACTAGCCGCAAAATCCATACTCGTGTCCTCCGCGGCGTCTTCTTCTGGCCGCACGACGGGCGGCGGAACTTGCTGCTGTACCGAGCTCGGCGACTCGCACTTTGGTGCCATTGCTGTGAGGGCCTCTTCCGCTTGTTCCACACCCACTTGACTGTTACTCTTGGGCAGGGGTGGCAGAGCGCGCTTGAAGAACGGCAGTTTCTGCGCGGATGGCTCTACCTCAGACGGAGCAGTATTGTTGTTGTTTGTGTGCTGGTCGGAATCGACACCTTCCTCCTCCTCGACAATCTCCCCCTGCACAATGCTGTTCCGCTTCTCCACAAAGTGATCCGGAGAACCGAGTCGTCGAAATCGGAAGATGTTACAGAGCGTCTGCTTGAGATTTAGCGAGAAATTACGCTGGCTCTTCTTCATCTTCTCCCGCTCGGACTCGCTCTTCTCCTTATGCGACTCGTCGCGTGCCTTCTTGTGCCTGATCCCGACGAATGCGTTCCTCTTATGCTTCTTTACATTATTAGAGTTATTGTTGTTATGATTGTTATTGTTGTTGTTGTGGTGATGGATCATCAGGCCGTTACTAGTGCTCTTGTTGGACACCGGCGTGTCCGTGGACGAGTCCGTGTGCGCGTTATTGTTATACCTATTATTAGACAGCATTAGATATTATTAGATTACTGCCAATAGATGCAGCCAATTTTACGGGAGCCAAGAGCATTATGATATCTAACTTAGGATATTAAAGTAAATTGAAGAACACCGTCTAGAATAAAAGCTCAATACTCGCGAAGAAAGACATTCTTTCACTGTTTATCTTATCGATAAGATTATTGCACTTACCTATTATTATTATTTACACTGAGAGCCTTAGGCGTCGCGGCGAGATGCACTGGCGTATGGCCCAGCAGAGGAGCCTTGTCCCGTTTGATCTTATTCTCGCTAGAATCGCTAGAGCTCGAGTACAACGTCTGTAGATACTGTCGCACCTCGTGCAAGGTCATGTGGATCGGTTCACCGATGTTATGTGCATGTCCGTTCGACGCTCTGACACCGTGACGGCCAGAAGTACCCGGCACGCTGTGTCGCTTACCGCCACCGTTACCACTACCACTACCGCCGCCTCCACCGGCACCATTGCTGCTAATTCCACCGCCACCGCCACCGCCACCGCCACCGCCACCGCCGCCGCCGCCGCCGCCGCCGCCGACGACGCCGACGCCGGGGTTGCCGTCGTTGCAGCATACGTCAGCCAGCAAACGCTGCGACTTGATGACATGCGTGATGGCACGGGATTTGCCGCAATAATGACGCGCCTGCTGGATGTGCGCCTCCAGCTCGCTCTGCGAACTCGCGGAAACGTTCCGCCGTCGCTTGCGGTGATGCCGGTGCCGCTTGGGCCGCTGCGGCGTTCGCAGATCGTGCAGCGGCCGCACCACGTCGATTGGCACTGTGTAAATGTCCGAGTCAAAGGGTACGTTGTACATGTCGCTGATCTCACTCGTGGTCAGCACGTCGTGCGACATCGCGGACGTGATGAAGCTGCTGTCGTCGGCCTTGTGGCCGAGCCCGGTAGTGTTGATGGAGTTGTGCGAGCTGGACAGCCGCGAGGACGCCAGCGAGCAGCGGGAGTTTGGCCGGTTGAGCGTATTGTACGGGGTGATGGTGATGGTGGCGGCGCCCTGGCACACCGGCGGCGTCATTAGATCCCACATGCGTTTAGGATTGGTCTGCTGGGACCGGGTGACCACCGCAACCGGATTCGTAATCGGCGCGATCCTGCCTTCCGGCCAGGAGATGCGGCAGGAGATGGCCAGCGCTTCCTCTATCATCGATTGCATTAGGTTCTCGGCATAGTCGTCGATCCAGCGCGGTGACCGGCGTCTCATCAGTCGCGCGTAATTCAGAATCGGCACCGACGAGGACTCCGAGTCCGGCGGCGACGGACTGTCCTGAAACTCCGGCGGCGGTTTGATCGCCACGTCGACCACCTCGACCTCTAGCTTGCCGTCCGCGTCGCCCCAGCCCGGGCCCTTCTTCAGGGTGTTGAAATTCTCGCCGCACATGCCGTCCGAATAATCGAAAGAATCTTGCGACAGAGATTTGCTCTCTATGTCGCTCTCCTGCATCTGAAAAAGATTCGAGTTTCAGAGATCAAGGGTGTGCGTACTGAAAGGTGCGTTTCGATTCAAAGCCAAAGAAAGTGTCCTACCTCCATCGCAAGATGTGCCCTAACGGAATCGCTGGATATCGAACCCCCCAGGCCACTGCTACCAAGATCACTGAGAGGCCCAGCGCTTAGCGAACATGATGGCGGGGAGTCCATCTCAGATTCCGTTTGCTTCAGCTGCGCCCTGAAAAGTCTACAGTAGCCAGAACTTTTGATATTTCCACGACACCCCCTGAAATTTGACGGGACGAGTTTAGTGTCGCGAATCGTCTATTTCTCCCTCTCTAGATCAATACTGTGAGGGATCTGACCTGAGAGAAAGTATTACAGGCAATGTATGACTGCCTTACGAACTCCATATTTGTACGTTCACTTGTACTCTGCGCATGGTCCATTATGAGTGGGGAAACCGCAACGATAAGTCCCAAAGCGACGCGGTTGACGCAGTCCTGAAACAATAACATGATATCGCGATCTGTGAGTTCCACATAGAGCAACATACGCAGGAAGGATGAGTCACGTTATCTTTGAAATATCATAATTACAGCTATGAGTCACGAGAATCAACTGTCATTCGTTTTATCTCGCGATCGAGGACACACTGGACCGATCCATTCGAGAACAGCTAAATACTCCGAAAAAAGGAAGACAGAAAGAAAGAATATCAGAACCTCCGACATGTAAGATTTTTCTCGCTCGACCGTCAAGCAAATCCGTCTCGTCGGCAACGAGGGTCGATCCTCGCAGCGCCTTTTAATTCTCGCGAATCTCGTCGACGTCGGGGAGACAGCCAGGGTGGGAAACGGAGTGCTCCCGCGAACCGCCGTGAAATCGTGCACGCTGACAGATCGGGGGACCGTTCGGAGCGACGGCTGGCGAGCAGAGCAGGCCAACGTCGCTCGCGGTCAGTACGCACGTCGTAGGGACGTCGGGGATGTCGAAGCGCACGCGAGAAGCTCCCACGGCGGGAGAGGCGAATGGACGGACGGGGACGACGCCGCGCGGGTGCCAGGCTTGCTTACCCCCGTTCCGCGCTAAATCGGCCGCGGCGCACTGGCGATCCGGGCCTCGTCGTCGTCGTCGTCGCGCGGGGGCACGCCGTTCATGATCGCCGCATGACGCCGCGCGCGGTGCCCACGCCGGGAGCCAATCGATATCTCGGTAAGACAACGCGGAGCAGCCTCACGTTTCGCCTCGCACCGTGGCTCGGCTCGGTCCGGTTCGCCGCGTTCCGCGCCTAGCGTCACGCCTAGCCAATCGGCGCTACCAACCTCGGCCGCCGCTGCCGCCGCCGCACGCGACCGCCTTCACTGCGTAGTACTACCGCGAGCTCTCTCTGCCGCGCGGCCAGCCGTGAATTGTCTTCACACACGTGAGCCTCGGCCCACCAATCGCGGCCGCACACGGCCGCGTGCGCGTCGTATTTCAAAATTCATGCCTGTCATTTAAAATTGGTATAATTGTTGTTCAATTTTACCGATGCAAATAAACTTTGATTTTTTTATTTGAGTTTTATCTTTGATCTTTTTCCAGACGTAAGAATTAGAGAAAGATGAAAAGTCGAATCACTTATATTCAGCTGTAAAGTTGAAGTGAATTTACTTATTCAAAAAGTAAGTTAAATTGAAATTAAAATTAATGAAAATGGATTTGTGCACAACATACCCAGTAAACACAAAGTAACAGTAATATAACGTCAATGTTAAAAGTTCCTACTCAACAATATAACTGTATTATACAAGACATGTTACATTGTAGTTATATTGTTGAGTGGGAAATTATAACACGTTACATTATTGTTACTTTGTGTTTACTGGGTATGTTTATAGACCGACATAATCTTATGAAAGTTTGCTGACTGTTAAAATTGAAATTGTTATGCAGTTTATAATATAATATTAATCTTATAATTTTAATTATTTTGCTGTTTTATAAATATGTCTAGGATTCAAAAATATTCAATTTAATTAAAAATTATCATTTTATCACTATCATCTGAGTTTGATTATTATATCGAATTGTAATTGCAAAAAAGAGATATTTTGACAATGTATCACATTATTGCGTTGTAAATATGCATTCTTTCTTATAAAACATATTTGTATAATAATAAATAATTGTTAGTAAATATATTTACGTTATCAATCAAAAAATTTTTATCTATAGTCGATAACATCGATATTCTTCAATTTTGTCCTTTCATCTCCCATCACAGTCACTGAGTGAACCGTGACAACTTCAGGGAAATCGCGAAATGTGACAAGTATTTAAAGTACGGATCGGACGACGTATTGGCGATGTAATTTCTCCGTCTCTCGTGCCTTATTGTTGTCGGGTACCGCGATAGTGCTCGTTTTTCCCTTTTAACACCCCTGCCCTTCCGCGTCAAATGTCGCAATCAGCAGCGCACCCAATAGGTTAGATCACCTCGGTGTTGTGTGACGTTCCCAGCCTCTAATTTGACGTTCCTAATCTCGTTGCCGATAAGACCGACGCGCAGCATGCTGTCAAGAAAGAACAAGGATCTGAGGACGATCAAGGAAGGAGTGGTCGGCAAATACGTGAAGAAGGAGGTGCCACCTGAGATGCCGAGTACATATCTTCCAGAAATCTATTTCTGCTCTCTCTCTCTCTCTCACTTTCTCTCCGTCTGTCTCTCCCTTTGAGCGTGACAAAGAGCATTCCTAAGCTCGAAGAGACGTTATTCACGTACACCCTACGCATTTGTCGTTAATTATCTTACAATTAATCTAATTGTAATTAAAATTACAATTAACCTAATTATAATTTGCGATCTCAGGAATTTTCTTTTTCATTTCATGTAATTTATATTAATAAATTTTTTATGATACATATTTTCTTACCTTTAAAAGATAAAGAGCATCCCTTCATTTCGCCCATACTCTCTAATATTGTATTTTACAATCGAAATGTATATTGTATAATTCATTGCTTGTATTTAGTTATCAATGTATGGACAACAGAGCCGAACAAAAGGCCAAGACGGCGAAACAATCATCCGATGATGCCGAGTTCTACGGTAAAAATTGTACATAACTAAATTACACATTGCATCTTGTTATACAATGTTCCCTAACACAAATTTTTAATAAATCTAAAGTTTACTCATGCCAGCAACAATTGAATATTATGTATAATTATAGTATGTGTATATTATGGCTGTGTTCCGAAATTCACTGCTAGCACTGAAAATCTATAATATGCGTGACACAAACTATAGATTTTCAGTAGTGAATATCGGAATGCAGCCTATATATAATATTGAATACTATTAAAGTTTACCAATATTAAAGTAGCTTTTACATTATTAAGAAAAACTTGTCCCTGTTAATATAAGATTTTTTTTAAATTTATTTTTAATACTAACTTAATTGCAGCGAAAATTAGCATTGCTTATATCATTGTTTAAAAATATTTTCATCTGTTAATAAATTGTTGAGTCACAACTCACAGAGTTACGTGAGATAATTGTACTTGTGTATGCTCTTATGCAAAAAAAATTTCTAATTTAATGAATCCAAGATTAGAACCATCAATTTTCCCAAAAACGAAAAAATTTTATACAATGTCTCATAATTTCTAAGCAGCAGTGCCCTGGTCAAGAATCATTGAAACATATAAGAAGAGAACTGAAGATGTTGATTTTTATCGATGCTTCTCTCGTGTCATAGTCTGTTTCTCCACAACCTAGCACGGTGCAAAAGTTTGGAAATCTGAAAATCACGTCCAACGCCGTTGGTCTGGGCAGCCACGAGGGAAAATATACCCCAAACAATTCTGTTCCCGACTTAGCTCAAAGGTTAATAATATATTTTATATTTGTTTTTACGAAATAATGCTTGATAACACTGTAACATATTATTAACAATATTTAAAAAAAATTAAACTATAGAGGCTTTTAAGAAAACAAAATGAACTTTGCATGTCTTTCGAACGTCGCGTTATGTATTTCCTACAATTGTATCTTTTTGTTTTCATGATAGATTTGCCAGTCTTTCTGTGAATACTGGAATGGGTGACAATATGTTTTCGAGAACCACGACACCCATGTACCATCCCGAATTATCGCCCGCAATGTCACACACTTATATGAATCAATATGCTGGATCCGAATACCATCTGGACAGGGTGCAGACACCGCAGATGCCTTACGTGCCTCTCGACATTGATAATAATTACGAAGACTATAATCACTCCGTTTATCGTCACAATGCTGGGTACAAGAATAATTTTCTATAACTTTCATATTAATTACGAACGTTTCTACTTTTTTTTTATACAAGTTGCTTACGTGATTATTGAAGGCCAAATTGCATGACGTACAAATAATGATTTGCTGTTAAGAGAAAATTACTATAATAATTATAAAAATTATTATATAATAATTTATTATAGATTTTATTTTATTTCATTCCATTTCAAAACTTTACCGTAATATTTTAAGCGGAAAGTCTAAAAGAGTTGATTTACTAAAGAATTAAAAGTAGTATAGCTAAATAGTTTTAAAGTTACATATTGGAATTGATATAATTTTCATTCCATAATTACGGATAAACATAAAAGTTATTTCTATTTTACGTTCGTCAAAAAAATATCGTTTCAATTTTCATTATTAGCTACAGTAGGTGCTATTCGGAAAGATCGAGTTCTCGGAGTGAGCAGCAGCAGGACGAGTTGCCTTTGCCGCCTGGATGGTCGGTCGACTTCACGCTCCGCGGCCGGAAGTACTACATCGATCACAATACTAAGACCACGCACTGGTCGCATCCGCTCGAGAAAGAGGGTCTACCGACGGGATGGGAGAGAATCGAGTCTCCCGAATATGGCGTTTATTACGTCAAGTGAGTGAACTCGGAGGAAGATCTCACAGGCCATGGAGACGTGAATGCGTCACGCTAAAAACATCTCGTCTTTCTACTCTTTCAGCCACATCACGCGCCAGGCGCAGTACGAACACCCGTGTTACCCGCACGAGATGCAAGCGGCGCGGGTCGTGTCGCCACCGCGGCACACCCACTTTCACTCTCACAGCGTCCTGGTGCCGGCCAATCCCTATCTCAACGAGGAAATACCGCACTGGCTGTACGTGTACAGCAGGGCCTCGATCGCCCTGGATCGCAAGCTGCTTTGGGAATTGTTTCGCCTGCCCGAGCTGGACTGCTTCAATGCCATGCTCACCAGGCTGTACAAGCAGGAACTGGAGGAGGTTGTAATGCGCTATGAGGAATACAGGTGAAGAATGAAACTTGAAAGAAAAACGATCTTAAATGTAAAAACAAAATACGATCTTATCGTTTGTATTTCTGCAACATTCGTTATTCAATTGTATGTTATCTTTCTTTTTACTACTGGAAGACTTGAAGCAACAGCTTTGTTGGAGTTTATTTTTTTACACGCATATTAATCTATATCTTATTTTATTTCCTATTCGATCTCTGTATCATTTTACGTTGCAGATTATTATTATTATTAATCTTTACAGATCAGCATTGCTGTGTGAGATGGAACAGAGACTGAAGGAACTGAATCCAGAATCTGGCAGTTCCAATGTTGGTGCTATTGCCTTACGAAGATCTCTTCCCTGAGGAAGGTTCACCGAACCAATTGGTTGTTTTATATATATATATATATATATATATATATATATATATATATATATATATATGTATGTATATACATTGTATGTTTCTCTCAAGTGACTGAAGAAAAGTTTTGAAAGCATTAAAATGAGTGACTGATAATTCTGTATTTTGCACAGTATAAAGCCCAGCGAGATTTATCTCTTTTTGACAATACATATGTGATGCTATACAAGAGTTCTGAGAAATAATTATTGTTACCTAATGCTTGTCCATGTTGGCAGTTGTACTTTCGCTCTTTCCATCCTGCTCCATCTGGGTGGGCTTAGAATCGTACGTGAATTCATTGGTAAGCGACAAGCCTTCTGCCTGATACACGTGCATCTTATCAGGTACACCAGTCAAGTCTCTGTAAGTTGCCCCTGTAAAAAACAAATGTTTTGTCGTCCTTGACAAAACTCGAAATCAACAGTCGACAGAGGTAGACTTACTTCGTTCGTCGGCCCCTTTTGGCAGGTCTCTTTTCATGATCATGTAGAAGAATATGCCGAAAGAATTCCATCCCACGAAAGCGTAAAATATCGCGAGTCTTTGCCTGATGCGGTGGGCATTCTGGTTGTGTCTGTGTCTTGTTTTAAACCACAATTCGAATAGATTTTTTATCATTTTTTAGCTTTACGCGTGATCGATGCGATTTATCCTTTTGGGGCGGGGGGGGGGGGGTTAACGTGCCTTTAGCCTAGCAAAGGGCTCTTTTGACTATTAGACACAATGGACTTTCTTAAACTTATCCTCCTCAAGGATATCATAACCTATAAAGGGAACGGCAGAATCAGTTATGTGATCTGCGAAGGGATACGCATATGCGCTTTATATCGCTTTTCGCATTGAGATTATCGGCAAGATTACAGGAGACGGAAAGTGAATTATTATCAGTGATACTTTGAGAACTGACAATGAGCAGAGACGAGCACGGCGAGGTAGTTAAATATATCAAGATACATGTCGGACTTTTCGAGCACATGTGTCTACACTCGAAGATGACTATTTCTGAGTCAAACGTATCTAGGTATTCATGCACCGTGATTATTGGAAAAGAGGATGCCGGAAAAGTTTAATAATAAGAAAAGTAAAAGAATTGGAGGCACTTAAGAATGCAGTTGCGAAATTAGTTTTTGTTTCTTTTTTCATCAATAAGTTAATATATTCAAATAATTGTTTTTCTTCCTCACATACAATTGGCTACATTTTGGTCGAATAAATAATCTTTGAATTTTAATTATAATTTGAAAAGAATTAGTTCATATAAATAACAATAAAAAAGATATATATAATGTATATACATATATAATAAAATTATATGATTCCTTAAAACTGAACAATCCAATTATCCATGAAACAATTTAAAAAAGATTTATAAAAATTAGTCCGTTTCTCAAGAGAAAAATCTTATATAAAATTTTAAAAAATTATAAGAAATATTTTTATGCAATTTAATATCATAATTTCACATCTCTTGCTAAATGATTTATCCTTTTTTTCTTTATCTGTTTTACATCACAATTGCAAG